>CM069916.1:39109093-39154508 GCA_036172215.1 Camellia granthamiana
ACACACTGTACTCATACACTACGTTCTGCACTGATTCACTGCTCACCGGCATTCACACACTGTACTCATACACTGCATTCTGTACTGATTCACTGTTCACGAGCATTCACACACTGTACTTATACACTGCATTCTGATATACTGCTCACAGCTTTCTGATGCATTTGCTTTTTGTATTTTTCAACCTCCCTTTCCGATTCCGCCAGTGGGCGGCGCTCCTCCGGCTGGCCTCCCCTTTCTACTCGGGATAGCAGGATATTCCCCCGTACCAGAGGGAGACACGCTCATGTCGGGAGCAGCTCGCGAGCACCAGTTCCAGGTGACGGCGAGTCAGAGATGGAGGCGGAGTCATCCGAGGAGGAGGCCGGGGATAGCTCGGGCTCGGGCTCTGACAGCGATGCTTCCGACGATGCTCCTGGGCTTCTGCCCAGGAAGAGGGCCTGGACAGATCCTCAGGCGTGAGGTTGCTGCTGATGATGATTTTTCGCTGCTTTTCTTCTTTATTTCTTTTCTTGTACTTTTCTCTTTTTAGTAGATAGAGTACTTTGTACTCTGCCACAGGCAGATTTTGCTTTCTTCAAAACTTTGTATTTGAAAAGACGATGATATGAAACAAACTTTTATCTGAAAAGTATTTTATTTACATACCTCGTACTCTGCATTGCACTGCATCATATTACACCTCAAATGTAAATGATTACGATTTGTTGTCTGAAAATTGAGCACTTGCACTGTAATAATCGGATAACCAACCAACTAACCAACAAACAACCCAGACAAATCACTGCTCAAACTGAACAAATAGCCATATTCTGCTGGGGATTAATCTGCACACAGCTCATAATACAATATCCGGTCCATTCTGCACACGGCAAACTTTGAACAATTGGCCCAATCTGACAAGACGGATCACCAAAACTGAGACAGTTGAAGTTGAAACACATTCGGATGTCCCAAAATTTCCTTTTCTTCTCTTGCCTCGCATAAATGTAGAGAATGGCACAGCATTCTGAGCACAAACGATTGACTTTGGAAAAGAGATTTCACAACCGGGGTATCGAGCCTACAACTGAACACAGTGGAAAGGACTCAAGTGAAGAAAATAAAAGGCACACGACCTAAACACAACGAGATACACTCGGAAAAGACTCAAAGCTAAATTGAGACCGACAAATCAAAGGGACACGACACACGGACGTGCTTGAAAACAAAAGACCTTGAGGAGCCAATTCCTCCGGGTAGGTTTCCCACCCTTTCTGATTTGTGTGATTCTCACGCCACTCGGCCCTCAAGCTCGGTTTTTCTCTCAAAACCCTCTTGCTCACTTTTCTCTCGACTTACACCTCTCTATTCTTTATTCTCTCATTTTTCATCCCTCCCCAGGGTGATTGATGGATGAATAGGAAGCGGCGGATTCATGCCGAATACAGCTAGCTCACGGCTATTTCTTCTGATAGATAAAGTGCTTTCCTGGCAGGGCGCGTTGATGACAAGGGAGAGACAGAACACCTGGCTCAAACTGTGCCCCTAGTTCATTACTTTGACCATTTTTTGTTTTCTTTCTAAAACAGTTTTGATCAAAATGAACGTCAGATTAACATGCTTGTTCAATTTTTGATTTGAAAATCATGCAAGTCAGGCCGTAAGCACTGAAAGTTTTCCTTTTTGGGTCCAAACATGGTCCGATTTTGGAAAATGGAATAGTTTTCGAGAAAATAGTCAACCTCAGTAAAAATTTTCAAAAACTATTTTCGCGAACAGTCAATGCTCAACAAGCACAGAACCTACCCTCGAGATACGCAACCTCGGATCGAAGGCAAATTGGGAAAATTGCCCCTTGCTTGAAGGGGGGGAAGAGGGCAACGGAAAGTTGCCCCTAGTTTGGGCGGCAACTCAGGGCAACTTTATGGCGATATGAGGCAAACGGAAAGTTGCCCCTTGCTTGGACGATGCCGCGGCATGCTCATCGATGATTGATCGCAACCGAATTCTCATGCACGGAGAGGACGAAGGCGGCCACAAACAATATCTGGACACAGTCACGTTGAAAGCATTGGTGGGTTGGACTTCAGGAGGAAGTTGATCACGCAGCTCCAGTTGTTGCAACCGAGACATCGGATTCGGAGGAAGCATAGGTAATCAAAACCATTACATGGACTGAGATGCTATGAAAGCGTTAAGGGCTGGACTTCAGGGTGAAGTTGCCTACGTATCCCAAAACATGGGAATCAAGCCTTACGTAGTTCCGGTTAAGGTACTCTCGGGTATTTTAACCTTTGCTATTTTTAGGCTCTTACTTTTGCCAAGGCGCCCAATGCGGGTTTTCGACCTTGCGAGCTTCTTTTCTTTCTTTTCAATTTTTTTATTTCTTTTTTCTTCTTTCTTTTTTTCGCATTTTTTCTTTTCTTTTCTTTCCTTTTTCTTCTCTATTTTTTTTCTTTTCTTTTTTTTCGTATTTTTCTTTGCTCTAACTTTTGCCTGGGTCGCCCTTCTAGGTTTTCGACCCAGCGAGCCTCTCAAAGGGTAAAAGTGTAGCTTGGTCCATGCCAAAAGGTTGTAGGGTTTCGAAGCCATCCGTATCCAGGAGAGTGACTGTTGATTTGCAAGAGGACTCATCTTCAGCTTTTCAAGCAAGTCTGATATCTTTGCCCCTAGTTCGAAGGGTACTTCTGTTTTAGTTTCTGATCTTCTTGATCCGACTTTCCTGGCCTCGTGTTCGAGGGCTGCTTCAAATCTGGCCACACAGGGCCTCACATCGTAGTTGACCGTTGAACCTTCTGAATTCAAGTTCAAGGTTTGAAAGCAAGGGCTCAAGTCTCGAGGCTGAGAGCGATCCTAAGCTGCACAATCTCAAGAGCGATTCCACACAAGTCTTCGCAGGACTGCGCAAAATATTTTTTGAATTTTTGAAAGTTTTTAAGAAGGCGACGAATCGCTCACGCTGAAGATGGTGTGGAACCAATCTGGATCAAAGCTAGGGTCCTTCTCAGTACTCACACTAACAAGCATGATCTCAATCATCAAGGGCTTGGCATGCCTTTCTTTCTTTTCAATTTGATCAAAGTTTTGCAAATCCCGAGGAATTCATTCCTCTTCGTTTTCACCGTAGTGTTCAAAAGGGTTTGAAAAACTTAGGTCAAAACAATAATTATTAGGGCACACAAGGGCGGGCGGAATGCGCTGTCACCCCATTCGAATTCTCTGGCACAACTAGCCCAACACAGATAGTACGGGAACACGATAGCCGCGGCTGTTTCATTCAGGTTCCTCGGATGCAACTGGCTCCACTGCAAAGACAGACCCAAGAAGAAAGCAAAAAAGAAGTAATTACAAAACAAAACGGTGCTCGAGGCAACAACCCCGGAGTCACCTAGTATTCTATACAAAAGAGGGACTGACTCGTTACAACAAGACAGACCCTTAAGCAAAAAGGACTGACTCAAGACAGAGACAGACTCAAAACAAAGCAAAAGACTGACTCGGCGCCCAAGCCAGGATTTACAAGATTAGCATTCGCAGATGCTCAAAAAATGCGTGCCAGACGCCACATCAAAAACTCGAGGCGCTGCCCGCAGGCGGTTGAATCCCAACTACATACTTGCAGCATCGGTGTCCTCAAAATCCAACAACTGAGTGGTGACGGATTTAGCTGAGGTGGGTGGGAGGGATAACCTCGTTGTCAATCAGATCCTGCACCTCATGGCGGAGGTGAAAGCAGTTATCGGTGGAGTGGCCAGTTTGCTGGTGGTACGCACAGTACTGTGTAGCATCATGGCCTGCCGGGAGGTTCTTCGGCAGAGGTCGCGGCTCAAGAGGTGTAAGATGCCCCTTCTTAGCCAAAATGAGAAGCGCCCTAGACAGTGGCATGTAGAGAGCATGAAAGGCCCTGTGCCCCCGGGGCTGGTATTTTGAAGCCTGAGTGCTCCTGCTAGATGTGCTGGCGAACGGATCGGCAGGTGCGGGCTTGAATTTCTGATCCTTCCCAGGTACGGGGTTGGGAGTGAGAGAAACTGTTTCAACATAACGGGGTCTATCCCGATTTTCCGACTGGCTTGAACTACCCTCAGGTAGAGTGGGAAAAGCATCCTTCACAATTTTGGTTGTCATCGCAGATACCTATTGTTTGTTCATCCCTCCGGCTTTTAAAGCCTCGACTGCCCACAGCAGCTGTCCCATGGGGTCGGCGTCTGCCTTTGCCACATTTTTACCTTTGGCCTCAGCCTGATGAGAGGTTTTGGGTTGGTACTGGTACATCACTGTTGTTGTATGTGGAGGCCATCTCCGGCTGATTAAGCTCGATTACAATCCGCCCCAGTAGCGGGGGCTCTTGGGCTCAAAATTTCCGGCATACGGTGCAACCAGTGGCAAGGCTGACATCCCGTAAGCGAGATCTGCCACAGATCTTTGGAGATCACCTATCATCCCCATTAACTCGAATGTAGTGGGCTCGCGAGCCTGATAGAACTGGGGGGCCCAGATTGGGTGTGTAGCGGGCGACCTAGGAGGATGCGGCATATCTACGCCGACCTCACTCTGTAGGGTGATCCCTTGATCCAACGCGGCTGTCATAACCACTATTTCTTCTGAACTTTGCGTCATCCCTAGTCCTGCCTCGGCAAGGGGAAACACTGACTATTCTGTATCAACTTTCTGAATTCTCTGAACTGAAAGGAGAAACGGACAGCATTTCAGCCCAAAACAGATCAAACACAGACGCAGTTAAACAACTGATCTCTCTACTGATTACTGTTCCCCAGAATCACTGTTCCCAGAACCGAACTAATACCCACAGATATAACTGGTTCCTCAACAACACTGATACTGATGCCCCTCGGGCCGGATATTCAAACTTGCAAACTGACATGCACTTTCCTGCAGAGGTACACTCTAAAAGCACATAGCAGATAAGTGAGAACAGAACACCCCTATGTTGGGGTAGGGTTTCCCTGTCCTATTTTGTCAGGAGCTAGGGTTTCACTACGCACACGGCGGTTTCAAACAACTTAGCATCGGGTAAGCAACCTGTCCTAGTTTGGAATGGGTCACTACGGATTTCGATATGCACTAGGTCGAATGGTCGAAAAGGGTGCCCCGGTAAAACCGGGGTTTGTGTTCCCATACTGGCAGAGCCCGCAACCGGTCAGCCTCACGGACATGCCTTGACAAGACAAGCCTCCGGCAAACCGCTCAGGAATAGCAGATGGCCAACACGGTGTCCTAGGCGCACCAATGCACATGCAATGCAAAGAAACACATATGTGTAGTCAAAAAAGGATATCACGAGTTCGAGTCAAGCTCTCTAAACTCCCCAGCAGAGTCGCCAGAAACTGTAACATGGCCCGCGTGGGACCTCGCTACAGTTCGGACTCTCCTGCTTTTTTGTTTTGTTGCGGTTCATAATCTGAACCAAAGAGTCCAACTCTGGCAAATCGTTTTGAGAAAACAATTTTTTTGAAAAGTAGTGCCAAACATGGACTGCTTTGCCAGATACAGAGTCGCCACCTAAATATTTTTAAAATGGGGGAATTTAGGAAACCCCTGACTCGGTGCCGAAGGCCACGTGTCCGTCATCACCAAAGTGACTTGGCTCGAGAGCTTGGGTACGATCGGGGAAGGTCAGCTATGAGCACCCCCTCTCGCCCGATCGAAGACCGGCCTCTACTAACCATGATATCCGTTTTTGAAAACTTTATGCATTCTTATTCCGGTTATTAGCCTACAATTACTATGTGATGCGCACAACACAAAAGTATAGACTAGATTGCCTAACTTGAAAATAAACATTGCATATCCGTTTTGTCTCGAAAAACGTGTTGGTTTTTGCTACTCGAAAGTAGGCTAAAATACGGATTTCAATGAGTTGTTCCAACTCACGCAATCCAACCTCCACCCACAGGCATTCAAGCAGTTATATCACATAAGCAGGTAGCCTCATGGTAATCATGCTATCATGGCAACAATCACACACATGTGATATGCTAAAGCATAAAAGCTCACCTAGTACTCCGAGCCAAAACAGAAACCAGTTAGTAATCGTATGCATGATCCTAGTTCATGTTAAGTGGCTAATGCAACACAAGCAAAGATGCAATCTAGACAGGCTCGGCTATCCTAAACATGGCATATGAAATGCGCGAGTAGCACGTATTCAATTTGGAAATCGAAAGTACGATGCAGTTTGTATGATGTACCGAGCCCGGTGCATGTAAACAAATGCATGAATGCACGCATGCATTGCATAAGGTATGCTAATTTAAATGTGCCCTAATCTACCATCGTAAGCAGGTAAATAAAAGGGAAGAAAGAAGTGGGGATTGGAAGACATACATCCACTCACACACACTTATTACAGATACGCCCTCACTCGGAAGGACCGAAAGAATATACAATTTAATTAACTACGCAAGCTAATTAATTATTACAAATTAACTAAATTAATCAGATAAATTAATTAATCTAATTAAACAGTAAACCGCCTCAGGATGAGGGCCAAATGCAGCATGCGCTCGGGACTGGCTCGGAACCGCACTGCCATGCACGGATTGCCTCTGTTTCCTCTGCTCTCCTCCTCAGAAAATTGCCAAAGTCCCAGGAGTGCCTCTCAGGGCACTGGGGATCACCACCCGGCTGGGGTAGGACACCACCGGCTGAAGGAGGAGGCCACCGGCACAAAAAGAAGCCATCGGCTGTTTGTTGACTGCCGGTCGGCACTAAATAGTGCCGGCCGGCACTGAATGACTGCAGAACCTGCAACTCACAGCAGCAGAGGGGAAATCTATGCATGACAATATAATTCAAGCCATTTATGCACCAAACACATCCCTTATCATGTTAGTGACTCAAAGGGGCATGTGTCTCGATTCCCGGACCACCAATCACGGCATTTCCATGCATGATGGCCCAAGGAACCAAGGATGCAACTTCACTTTCAAATGCATGCAAACCAAATAAACATGAAAGGGTGCCAAACCTCTATCATTTTCAATCTCAAGAGGCCAAGCATGCATGCTTATGCAATGCAACTCTAAGCATGTTATCTAGCATGCAACATGAACAATGCAAGCAAGCTAAACATGTTAGGGATACAACCTAAGCAAAGAGGCATATAAACCAAGCAATGGAGTGGACTAAAACATGAATTAGGCTACTCCTAATTGGCCTAAAATCAGTGGCCAAAGTGCCTAGAAATGGAGACTAAACACACACACACACACATGCAAGTGTTATGGTCCAAACCCAAGGCATAAACATGGCAACCCCCAATCACACTTGGAGATACCAAACAAGGACAATGAGCACACATTGTAAAGCTCAGAAAATCATGCAAAACATGATGCCAAATCTTGCAACAAAACAAGCCAAACAAAGCATGCAAATGGTCTAAGGTTCAAAGCAAATCAATGAGGCTTTGAACCACACTTAGCACAACCACACATGGCAATACTTAAACACTTAAAAACAGAGTTTTAACACATAAAACTAAGCCTAAAGGACCACCTAGATGGCATCTAGATGACATGAATCCAAAGGCATGCATTAAAGCCAAAACATGGAGCATTTAACACATACTCTTAAAGCATTAAAGAGGCATGCTAAGCAATCAAACAAACATGTATGAAGGACTGAAATAGCATGCAAAATGGTTCCAAACCGTCAAAAATGAAGCAAGCAAGGCATGCTACACACTCATGCTCTTAAGGCCAACAAGCCCAATGCAAAGAGGCTATATTAAACATGCTATGGTTGGCTCAAACAACATGAGACAGACCTAAAACATGGAAATATGAGCACAAAAACTTCACAAATGCAAGCCTAAAACATGCTAGAAACTAAGGCATACAACCTAGGCATGTTAGAGGATCAAAAGGCATTACAAGGCAACTATGCTAAGCATGCATAAGGGACCTAAACCAACTTAGAACCAAGTTGAATCATGGCATAATAAGCATGAAATGCAGCCAAGACATGCTCAAAACACAAACAAACATGGTGCTCCTTTGGAGGCCAAAACTTGCCCTTTTCAAGGACATTAAGGAGAGGGGGTGGCCCTCCCCTTTTGGAGACTTTATGGCACCATCTCCACCACTGAAATCCCTCAAGATTTCAGTGGTGAAGAGGCCCAAGCACAAAAATCTCGGATCTCAACAAAATAGCACAAAAATGAGCCTTTTCAAGGCCTAAGGGTGATCAAACTTACCCAAACCACTAAGCACTCTTAACAAACAATCAAGAGGCTTAAAAAACAGAACTTTTATGTGTTAATCACTAAGCACAAAAACTGTTTTAAACTAGGCAAAAATGGAATGCAAGAATGGGGGAAAAAGGGGTAGTTTCTTACCCTTGATGATCAACTCCAACAATGGTAACCTTGATGCCTCTTTAAGCTTCAAACCAGCCAAGAACACCAAGAACAAGCCCTTAGCACCTCTGTTCCAAGAGGAAGGTGAAACACTAGGTGTTGGTGAGCAATAGTAAGTCACAAACACCTAGTGTACAAAACAAGAGAGAAAGAGAGAGATAGGATGTGTATCTATCCTAACCCTAAAAACCAGAGCTTGGTCTGTCTAAAATGTCTAAAATTTTGTAACCCTAAGCCAAGAAGAGGAGTGGTCCTCTTATAGGCAAGCAAAGCTTGCAAAGCTTACAAGCTAAGCTAACTAAGAGGGTCATCCCTCCATACACGTGTATGGAGGGGAACCAAAACTATATAGCTGTCTGAAAATATCTCAAAAAGCAACTGCACAGTGCCCGGCTGGCAAAGAGTGCCATTTTGGCAAAACTTAGTGCCGGTCGGTACAAAAGAGTGCCGGTCGGCACAATAAAGTGCCGATGGAAACACCAGCCAGCCGATGGCCTCTAGCCAGTGCCGGTGGTGTGTGGGGATGCCTCACAAAGCATTCCCTGCCCTTCCAAGGCAAAACACAAGTGTTTGGTGCAAAACCAAACACAAAACGGTCGAGTTCGGAAGTCCTGAGGCAAGGCGCGCGAGCCGAGAACTCCAGGAACTCCAAACGAACGCAAACATGGATGATCACCGAGTGTTCAGGCGGTGACGTCCAAGTCTTAAGGACGGTCAAAAATGGGGTGTCTACAAATGGCCGCTCGAAAGAAAGCCGAGGCCGCTCTTTCTGTGCCTGCCCCGGTTAAATCTTTTCAACCGGTTACCGGAGAAGAAACGGCTCAAGTTGTTGTGGCCGAGACAGAGGGGGCTGAACAGCAGGTTACGGAAGAACGGCTGGTTTCAGAAGAGCGGGGCGAAAAATGTTCCGCCGAGGGAGAGGCCGGCTCAGAGGATAGCCCTGCTGACAAACGGCCTCGCTTAGAGGAGTCCGACATGGTTGTCCCCTTCGTTGTTCAACCAAAGATCAAAGACACGCCAATCTCCTCTGACGCATCTGCCATGAAGGATCTATCTGTGGCGTTGAACTTGGCCGCCTCAATTTCACTACCGGCTGACAAGGCCACCTTTCGAGAAGAGCCAGATTTGGTAGCTATAGCGTTCGCTGCCCAATCGGCCCTTCTGGTATGTATACGATACTTTCTTTTTTGCTTGTTTGGTTTGGTTTGCATACGATGTTGCTTGATGTGGTGATCCAAACTTGTTTTGCAAACGGTTGGAAGGATAGCCGAACTAGGCCGCCGGCAGCATGATGCCATTAAAAGAATTGGCCGATTAAAGTTTGAAGCTGAAGGTGAAAGAAGTAGGGCCGAGTTCGAGGCGATGAGAGCCGCAATGGAAAGTGCTCGAGCCGAAGCTGAAAATGATAGGGCTCGGACTGCTGACCAGCTCAGATCCAAAGCCGAGGATAGGGCGAACGCGAGCGAGGAGTCGCTCAAGTTAGCCCAGGAGGTGCTTTCCAAGGCAGAGGCCGAGTTAGAAAAATTGAAGGTGGCCAAGGAAAAAGCCGAATCTGTAGCTTCTACGGCGCTAGAAGCTGGGAAGAGCGCCACCTTGAAGGAATACATAGATGAGGTCCCCAAATTCGAGAATCGGGGATTCAAACATGGGTGGCTCAAAGCCCTTGCTGCCGCTGGAGTTACATTGGCCTTGCCAATTCCATACGAGCAAGTGGACGTTGAGCCACTTGAGTCTAATCCTGAGGATTGATCTGGGAGACATTCTAGTTTTATTAGGTATCTTTATTTTCAATGTACGTTTTTGTTTAGTGGATTCAAGGTAATTTTCATGTATAAATTAGTTATTATCTGCGCTCAATTTATTAATGAAAATTTCCTTCCCGTTTCACTATTACTTGTACGCAGTTTTTGATATTAATGAAGGGTTTTGCCTTCCACTACTTTTGATAAAATGATTACTGTCTGTTGTGCCTTCTAACTATCGATTGGATAACAGTGTAATCTTGGCCATTATATTAGTTTAATTTTAATTTATCCGAACAAGTAAATCGACTCTTGGTGCCGAATAGGAATAGTAAATCGATTCATGAAGCGGCTCTCAAGCCGAATAGATTGATGAATCTGCCCGTGCCCCGGCTGCTTCATGAATTTGAAACGCCGAATAACACAATATTGACGAGTCTATTCGTGAAGCGGCTGCGGCACTCAAGCCGAATAGATTGATGAATCTGCCTTTGCCCCAGCTGTTTCATGAATTTAAAACGCCGAATAGCACAATATTGATGAGTGTATTCGTGAAGCGGCTGCGGCACTCAAGCCAAATAGATTGATGAATCTGCGCTTGCCCTAGCTGCTTCATGAATTTGCCCTTGCAGAAGTTAAGACTACCTAATAATAATATTTGATGGGGGCATGACTCGGTCGGCTTCGAGCTGTTGAGGTTTCGATATTAATGAGATTGCCTTGGAGGCGCTGCCCTCGTAGGGAATAAATAAATGAAGGTCCTATTTAGGTGCTCAGTGAGCAACTCAGTCCAGGTCTTTGATGAAGGATAAACAAGCGTGAATGTCGAATAGACTCTTCTTTAACAGCAAAGGGGAAGCAAGGACGCTAGCTGAGCTGGAAGGAGACATAAATCGAAGTGGCAAACCTTCGTGCTCGGGAGGTAGGATTTTGAGGGATCGGGAGAGACGTCAATCTCCTCGTCGTCGAAGTAGGTCTCCCAGAAGGGACAAGGAGCCGCAGGGAAAATCCCCGCAACCCTATTCTGGAAGGGAGACTGGTGAGAACCCACGCCCATTGAGTTTTGCAATCTTCGTGGGGAATAGGCCCATGAAAGATGCAGACTCAATCGTTCGAGATTCAAGTGTGGCAGTCGAATTTGCTCGACAGATTTTTCCTCCCGAGGTCCAGCAGTCGATGGTAGGTTGGCAGGACTTCGAAGTGTTTCATGAAGGCATTCACGGTGCGGTGAAGGGGCTCTATACCACCTGCAAAATCGGCATGCGTCTCCGTGCTTCCCGCCGAGAAATAGAGAAGAAGGATGAACGCATCTGAAGTTTGGAGGCTCGCGCGGAAGCGGCTGAGCGTGAGCTAAGGAAGGTCAAGGCCATTCAGGCACAACCCGTCGGAGAGGCTAACCCAATCGTGGAAGAAAAGGTCACCCAGCGACTTATCAGTACCGCGCTCGCCGATAGCGATATGGCGAGCATGTTCGCGATGGAATCCGCGAAGGAGAGGTCCTATGAAAAAGGCTTCCACGAAGGCCGGAAAGTAGGGATACAGAAGACCAAGGAAAAGCTCGCCGAGGTAGTTTGCCGAAGCGAAAATCGTGGATTTAAGCATGGTTGGATCAAAGCGCTTCAAGTCGAGGAAGCTCTCCGAGCAGTGGGCGTCGATTCGGCATTGCCACTGTACTAACGTAACCATTTTCTGTTTTCTACCTTTGAAGTCGAGCAGAGTGAGGATGAGGGCGACACCGTATAAAAATACTCAATGTAACGTTCGAACGCAGATCGCGTTCATAACTATGTAATTATTGCCTGATTGAATAAAACGCTCTATTTTAAATGTTTCATTGTAATTTTCATTCGGCACACACGTGTTTGCATGTGTTTCATTGTATAAACATTGACCGGCTCGAATCAACTGGGCATTTTAATTCCGAACGGTTATGTGCCACCTTGTCATGAGCATTCTTCATTAAATATATTTTTGGCGTGTCACGCGAGGTCAATTGTGCCGATGAGGGTCCGAACTCGGAGGCTTAACCGGCCCAAAGGTGTCATGTACCAGGGGCTCCGAATCCGAAGACAGTCAGCCCATCTATAATTGCTGTTTATATAATTAGGCCATTTGAACTCCAAAAAAGCCAAAAATTAGTACATGGAGTGGCTGTGGCCAATATCGCTCGGCGTCCGTCTTTTGGAGTTCAATGTTAATGAAATCGCCTCGAGGCCACTGCAAGGATTTTAGAAATAAATCGCATCGGACTTTTGGCTCCAGTGACTTTGTTTACTGTGCTCAGACTCGATTTAAAACGATTTTGTTGCGTGGGGTTCAGATAAGTGTGAATGTAGAATGGAGTTTTTCTTCAGCAGTGGAGGAGAAGCTCGGACTCTGGCTAAGCTTGACATTGCAATGAATCGCAGTAGAGAACCCACTCACGTGGGAGGTAGGGCGTTCAAAAAACGGGAAAAACGTCAGCCTCTAACTTGTCAAAGCAAATCACCTCGAAGGGAGAAACAGCAATGGCGAAGTTCTCCGCAACCGCAACTGAGAAATGAGGCCGACGTAGCGCCGCGACCGTTGAGTATTACTGTTTTCGTGGGGAATTCCTTTCTTGTCTTGGATCTTGGCCTTGACGTTGTCTATGGTGTCAAAGGTCCCCGCCTCAAGGGTGATTATCTCGTTGGTGTGAATCGTGGATTCAAGCGCAGTCAGATCAAAGCATTTCAAGTTGCGAGTGCTCTCTGATCAGCGGGCGTTGATTCGGCGCTGCCGCTTGTACCAACACGACGCTGTATGAGAATAGATATTGTAATGCTTCGAACGCGGATTGCGTTTTTTGTAATTACTTTTTAATCGAATTAAATGTTTCATTCTAAAAGTTTATCGCATTCTGAATTTTTGTATGCTTAATTAAGCATCTTATTTTGAATGCTGGAACGTTTTGTCTTGTTCATGCGGTTGTACTGGTTCAATATCCCTGCTTCGATGTGTAAATGTTTTCATTCTGGAGGGCGCTCCGAATTCAAAATATTACTCGGCCCTTGAGCGTCGCTTGGTGGCACTATTTGGTCAGCCGAATTTGGAGGTTTTATCGTCCTGAAGACGTCGTGCGCCGATGGGGCTCCGAATCCGGAGTCTTTTTGGCCCCAAAAGGTGCCATGCGCTGATGGGGCTCCGAATCCGGAGGCTTTATCGGTCCAAAGACGTCATGCGCCGATAGGGCTCCGAATCCGGAGACTTTGGCCAATCGTGAGATCCACGAAGGGCGCTCCGAATCCGGAGGCTTTATCGGTCCAAAGACGTCATGCGCCGATAGGGCTCCGAATCCGGAGACTTTGGCCAATCGTGAGATCCACGAAGGGCGCTCCAAATCCGGAGGCTTTACCGGCCCAAAGACGTCATGCACCGATGGGGCTCCGAATCTGGAGACTTTATTTGGCCAATCGTAACATCCACAAAGGGCGCTCTGAATCCGGAGGCTTTATTTGGCCAATCGTGACATCCACGAATGGCGCTCCGAATCCGGAGGCTTTATCGGCCCAAAGACGTCATGCGCCGATGGGACTCCGAATCCGGAGACTTTATTTGGCCAATCGTGACATCCACGAAGGGCGCTCCGAATCCGGAGGCTTTATTTGGCCAATCGTGACATCCACAAAGGGCGCTCCAAATCCGGAGGCTTTATCGGCCTAAAGACGTCATGCGCCGATGGGGCTCCGAATCCGGAGACTTTATTTGGCCAATCGTGACATCCACGAAGGGCGCTCCGAATCTGGAGGCTTTATTTGGCCAATCATGACATCCACGAAGGGCGCTCCAAATCCGGAGGCTTTATCAGCCCAAAGACGTCATGCGCCGATAGGGCTCCGAATCAGGAGACTTTATTTGGCCAATCGTGACATCCACGAAGGGCGCTCCAAATCCGGATGCTTTATCGGCCCAAAGACGTCATGCGCCGATGGGGCTCCGAATCCGGAGACTTTATTTGGAACACTTTTGAACTGGATTGCACAGTGAGTAAACAGGAATCTTTGCATTACAGAAGTGGAAAGTGTACATGGTGAGCCATTCAAAGCCAATAGCATTCCCCCCACAGGTCGGGTTTAATAGTAGAATTTGCGCAAGTGCGTTAGGAGCAAGGCCGCGTGCCTAATTTTCCATCAACCGGCCTCCTATCATCCGGAAATACCTTCAGGAGCAACTTTCCTGGCGTGTAACGGCGTAGCTGGACGCGTGGAGCATACGTCTTGGGAAGCTGCTGCTGGTATCGCCTAGAGCTTCCGTGGCTTTTCGTCAGGAAGCCGTCCGACATCGTTGAGACTGTCTCAATTCGACACTTTAGTGGAGTTGACCTGCGTCTCCGTTGGTGTCTTTCTAGAAAGGAGATAGCATGCTTGTGCGGATTGCCGGGAACCACGAATTTGCTCAACGCCGTGTTCAGTCGGGAAGCGTAGCAGCTGATGACAGGTGCTTGGCACAGCCTGAATAGTATGCAACCAAGTTCGCCCCACGATGAGGTTATACGGCGAAGGGAGCTTGACGACCAAGAATTCCACATCCACTGTTTGGGAGCCCGCCCGAACGGGCAACGTGATTTTCCCCAACGGGTACTCTGGATTTGCGTTGAAGCTGACTAATGGATGAGGAGCCGGAGACAGGTCTGACTCGTTGAAGCCGAGTTTGATGAAGGTCTCATAATACATGACCTCCAAAGTGCTCCCCTGGTCTATGAGGACGCGTTCAACGGTAAATCGGTTCACGTGTAGTTCAATAACCAATGGATCAATATGGGAGAGCGTTATGCCGATAAGATCGGAATCGTCGAAGATAATACTCGGAGCTTTGTGGGGCTGTTTCGTTTGTGTGCGTTGCTTCTGGGGGGCTGAATGAATTGCATGTATGGTACGTGGCGTTGGAAGGCTATATATCATATGTATAACGCCGAGGGGAGGTGACTCATGCCGAAGGGCGACAGTTTTGATTGTGCTCTTCCGAACGTGTTGCTGGAGTCGACCATCTTGCACTAATTCCTCAAGGTGGTCTTTCAAGGCATAGCAACTGTCTGTATCATGACCATGATCTTTGTGATATTCACAATGCCTGTCCCGCCTTCTCATGTCAGGAAGTCCCACCATCTTGGACGGCCATTTGAAGAACGGAAGATGTTGGATTTTGGACATAATCGAGCTGATTGGCTCTGACAGCTCCGTATATTTCTTGTCGGCGCGCTTTGTGCGCCTGCTATTGACCTGCAGTTGCACATTTGCTTGGTGTGAGCATTGATCGCTGGATCAGCGAGAATCCCGTCTCTTGTCTCGTTTAGCCCGCTGTCGTGGTTCAGGGCTCTGAGGTGGTGCGGAACTTATTAGCTGAGCAATTTCGAGAGGGGCCGTTTTGTTGGCCACATGTCCGGCTTTAACCCGCAAGGCGTCATCTTCCACTTTGCAGTACTCCTCTACTTTCTTCATCAACCCCCAAACTGTTTTAGGGGGTCTTCTAGTCAAGGAACTGCAGAGGGCACTATCTGGGTGTAATCCCATTTTGAAGGCGGTGATGGCCATGGAGTCATTGCAAGCGTCATCAACAAGATTAAAGCATTCCCAATATCACGCTGAATATGCTCTTAGTGTTTCTCCTGGCAGGATTTGCATTGCCCAAAGAGAGTCGGCTTGCTTCGGCTAGACTTCGTTGGTGATAAATCTGGCCCTGAAGGATTGCTGTGGTTGGTGGAAGGTTTTGATCGAAGCCGGCTCCAGTTTATAATACCACCTGACCGCAAATGGTCCCAAACTGCTGGGAAATATTCAGCACATGAAGGCCTCATCGTCTGCATGCAATGTCAAGGCCTGCTTGTAGTGGCGGATGTGGTCGGTGGGGTCTGATTTGCCGTCGTACAAGGTGAATGACGATGCTTTGAATTTCTTGGGTAGCGCAGCCTTTGCAATCCGTCGTACAAAGGGATCGTGTTAGTCTTCGTCCGAACTGTTCCTTCTTCGCTTGTGCATTGTACGGGGACTTTCTTTGGAAGAACTGGTGGTTTCATGTCGTCCCTTCTTCCTGGGCTCCAGGGATAATGAGTCGGAGTCGCTATCAGTGTCTTGTTGTGCTCGAGGTTGTCGACCACCTACCTTCGGAGATCGTTCCGGATTTAGCCGCGCAGCTTGCTTGGGCTTTGCCATTTCCAAGGCCAAATCTTCACGAAGACGTTCGTTTTCAGCGATCATGTTCTCCAATCTCTGTTCATTTTGCTTTGCTTGTTCCATGATCGCCCACATTGTCTCGTGCTCCAAAGTCGAGGGTGAGGCGAAATTCAAGGCACGTGTTGCGGCGACATTCTCTATTCCAAGCAAGTTTGTTGGAGTGGTTTCATCTTGTGGTATAGGGTCGATAGTGACTGTCGGAGGATCTTCCGTCACGCTCGCCATGGATGTGCTTGAGTATTCCCACAGACGGCGCCAATTGTGGAGAAGTGGTTTGGAAATACTCTTCTGATCTTGGGGAACGCTCGTGATCCTCTTCTCGTCACCTGAAAATGAATAAACACTCCGGTCGGGGGTGCAGGAATTAGCACTCCGACAGACAAGGCAGTATCCACACTCAAGAATGCTTGTATTCTAAGTTAAGCATAACAATTCTCACATACCTTTCTTAGTCTGTTGTTCCTTTATTTATACTTGTTTCCTGGGCCTCGTGGCCAGGCCCACTTGTCACTCATTTTCCTCTTATTTACTCGGCTCCATAGTTCAGTATCTATTCGGCCTATCTATTATATTCGGCATCCTTATCGTGCAGGGTAGAGCCGCGTAATATATATCTTCTAGAGTACGCTTCTGATTATTCCAATTAACCGGCTCCCGCAGACACATTTATCAAGATCGGCGTCCTCGTTTCGAAACAACATGCAACTGTTGGGACAAGCATCCCACGTCTCATACGTAAAGCCCAAATCTGTTGTGACCTTTTGAGCTTTATAATATGAGTCCAAGAGTTTCACACCCAACGGGAACGCCTCATTCAATAACTCAAGCAACATGTCAACAGACTTGTCTATCCACCGATTAAGCACCTTCAGATGTAGAAGTCGAACAATGAATAACAAAGATGTGAACTTCTGACGACCCGAATACAATTCACATTGTGTATCTTGAAGAAGTTTGAAATACTTTGTAGTCTCTACATTTGGACCGAGTTGGGGTTCAGATGCATAGGGATCAGGCCCCCGTGGTTCATTACCCTCAACACTTGTGCTAGCATGTGGATTTCCCATACCCCCTTGTATCATTTCAACCATATCATCCCTAATGTCTAAATTAGCCATTCTTTCATTCTCTCCATTACCATGAAAAGATACGTAAGATTCCCCGTGACTAATCCAATGTTTGTACTTTTTAAAAAACCATTCAAAATCATATGCTCCCGTACACCCTCTCGTACAATATGGTATCGATTCTCACATTTCCTATACAGACAACTAATCATCGAACCTTCAGCCCTATTGGTGTAGGCAAACACAAGGAATTGATCAGTCCCATTAATGTATTCCCTCGACATCCTATTTGGCAAATTAATCCAACTCTTATCCATCACCTGTACTTCCCTCAAATATCGTTTATGCGCACATCCACAAAAATTAAACATCAAAATAACTCTAAATATATTACCTACATATTCATGCATCATGATATCTATCCGTCCAATTTCTCTCAAATAGGTAGGTGGTCTTATCCCATTCAGTTATTTACCGATTTGATGGGAGAATCAATAACCTGATAACAGAATGAAGCAATAATATCCAAAGAAAATGCACTTGACTTTAAAGTTTACATTGAGAACATAAATAAATGAAATACTTATACAACAACACGTGGGACATAAAATATCACTAATTCAACATGTTTAGAACATCAAGAGGTGCACAGGACATCATAGGCTTTAAGAGCCAGGAAAAAAAAGGCAGACAAAAATAATTGCACCCTCATCTCTCAAAACAAGTAGTACACTTCTATTTCATAGCAATGAATTTAGCTATCCAAAGTAATCCAATTTCTCAACTATTTTCTTGAAGGATTCCTTAGGAAAAATAACATGTATAATATAAAGTGAACAAATTAGAAGCAGCATACCAATAACTCTATTTCAAGGACCTAAACAAGTTATGTACCTCATCCAGTATATAAAGTGGAGCTAGTTTGAAGCACATGTCTATTTGTAAATGTGTCCAGTTAATAAGTTTAATTTCATTATTGTCATTCTTTTTCAGTTCCACAAGTCTGAACAAAAGTAATTTGAACAAGTATTTTCAGTATTAAACACAAATCAGTATCGATTAGGAAAGCCATGGAAATGAGGAAATCACGAACATGAAAACGCATCTAATCCAAACAAACAATCGAAAAGCAGAAACTCGTGTTAAAACATCTGTCTCACATAAGTTTTTCAAATCAAAATCATTCAAATCGAGCAAAACCACAACAAAAAACATAAACATACTTCACCACAGAGAAGAATGTGCCCAGTTATAAAAGAAAGGTGCAAATGGATACCCAACTTTTTGATCATGGCATTGATAAAGAGAGTCATGTATGGAATGAACACTCACAACAAAGAAAACCATGAACAAATAAACCAGAGATACTCTCTTTCAAAAATTGTATTATTAATCACCAAAAGCTGATTTCCCCAAGGCTTACATAAGTTTATACTACACTAGTTCCTGCTAATCAAGTAACCCTAAAAAGGAAAAGATTAATTCTTGCTAGTCAAAAATATCTAGAAATTAAAATATTCATTTTTGTAAAAGAAACATAAATTAATAATTGTACACTATTCTATACTAAACTAGAATATTGAAAATCAAATATTAATTTTAAAATAATAAAATAAAATATATAGATTTTCTAAAATATTTCTGCATTCGGTACTCAACCCAAAAATGATTAAGTGGATTTGTTTCTAACATGATAAAGTCAAAGTTTTCAATCAAGACCTCCTAGGTAGTTCAACACAAGGAACTAACAAGAATTGGTCTATATCAGGTATCTCATGAGTATCCAACTGGTAACCAATGTGAATCAAAATGCTTCCTTTCTTCCACCACATTAGAATAGCAACCTTTTTAAGAATATAGGGAAAATGATACAAGAAAGAAGAAGAAATATACACAATCAATTTTGTTAACCTATCCCAAAATTAATTGCTCAAATCCCTATGAAGCAAGGTCAATAGAACTAGAATGATGCAAGACATATGACCCCAAAAACCTTCTTTAATAATCTAAAGAATAAAAAAGCGAGAAGGAAAAATATAAGTCAATTTCGGTGGACCCAACCCAAAATGAATTGCTCAAATCCCTGCAAAGCAAGGTCTATAGAACTAGAATGATGCAAAACATATAACCCCAAAAACTTAGTTTTGAAAAATCCAACGATGATTGATAGTCTAAAGCATGTATTGAATGGAAGTTATAAAATAAAATAAATAAAATAAGAAGAAGAAGAAGAAGAAGAAGAAGCAACGTCATAGGCACATTGAGAGCTTACAGTCATCGTCACTCGCTAAGTGAGTGAGAGAGGTGCGATTGAGACTGACTGCTGCTAGCCCTCGTCACCGTCGTCGCTCACTGCTCGCTGCAAAATTTATAAACTTTACCATTACTTTAAAAAAAAAATTCAACCTTTGCATTGATTCATTATTTCCCCAAATAAAATTAACCCCTAAACAGCCCCGTATATAGTCATTAATTCACTTCACCAATAAGTCTTTCAGGTTGACCAACTACAAAATTTTAACTCCTCAACCCATCCCTCCCTTTTTAGATGCTATATTACAGTTTTTACTTCTACATCATTGCCCCATTTGATTAAATAATTTGAACTACCATTTAACATTAAAAAAATATTAAAAATTAACTATCTAACAAAAAATTATAAACACAACCCTAAAACCCAATCTTCAGATCCACACCAGATGGGAAAAAATAAATAAATAAATAAATAAATTTACAAAACAAATGCCATAACAATTATAATTTTTTTTATCACGTATATTAAAAAAGGTGAAAGCAAGCGAGCTATGACTGATCAGATTAGTCAAAACACATATGCATATACCACAGTTAATAACTATTCCTAAAACCCTACTTACTGATCAGACCAATCGATTCATGAAAAAATAGTGAATTTGTGTAAGATCCATGAGAGAGAGAGAGAGAGAGAGAGCATACAGGGGTTGTCACTCGCTGAGTGAGTGAGAGAGGTGCAATTGAGACTGACTGAGCTCGCGCAAGAGAAAGACAGAGACGTCGCACCACCACTGCTGTTGCTAACCGTCGTCACTCCTACTTGCCGTCATCGCTCGTCAAGAGAGAGATCGTAATACGCTGGTGGAATTTTGCCTCAAGGGTTTTGGGAATTTTTTGCTTCAAAGGTTTTAGGGATTTTGGGGGAAAATGAGCGCGAATGGGCTAAAGGAATGGGATATCAAAAAATTTTCATTACTTTTTGCAATGGCATATTTAAACCGGCACAAATGACAAATCTAATAAGTAAAACGACGCCGTTTTAATAAGAGTTTTTTTTATTTTTTTTGTTTTGCGATGGATAATTGCCGTCACAATTTGTCCACTATTTGCAACAATAAATTTTTCCTGTCTCAAAAAATTTGTTTTTGCGATGGTACACAAGGCGTCGCAAATTCTTTCGTATTTAACACACCTTTTCTTGTATGCTCATTTGCGACGGGGTAACTACCGTCACAAAAGTTATTTATTGGCGACAGTTTAAAATGTCGTCGCAAAAGACCATTTTTTGCGATGGGATACGTGCTGTCGCAAAACGTTTTATGTTTTATAAGCCCTTTTCTTGTAGTGAAATCTATTGCTAACTTTGTCACATGTGCTATGAAATAATTTTTTAATATTGTTAAGTTTTATTTCATTCTTTAAAGTTGTGTTTGGTTAGAAAATTTGAGAATAAATTTACAAAGAGAAATGGAAAAGGTAAATACAATGTGAATAGAATATACCTATATTTCACATATATTTTTTCTTTGATTTTCTAAACCACTTATCAAATTTCCTAATCAAACACAACGGAAAAGATGTTGTTGAGACATTAGCCCAAAGTGGTCTTTATCAATGCCAATAATCTGTTAGGCTAAAGTCACAAACACCCTGGTCCATTCATCCTCAGTACACTTTCAAATAGTCCCAAATTACGTATTTCATTGCTATTATTTACAGCCCTATTGGGCTTTTGGGCCTTGACCCAAAATCTCACTTCAATTTCACAAAGTTAATTCAGAAAATTTGTTCACTTTTATTAATGGGCTTTTTATTGATAATTTCCATTTAGAAGTGTTCTAATCCAAAAAGTCAATGAACGAATTTTTTAACTCGTTTAGTTTCATGTATTTATACTTTTATTCTATAAAATCTTTTTTCTTGATTTACACTATTTTCTTAAACTCTTATGTCCTTATATTTATTATTGATATTTAATGTTGGAGAATGAGAGAGAAAGGAAAGGACTAAGGCATAGGAAATTTCATACATAAATTAAATAATAGTGATGTTATTATTTTATATTATTATATAATGTGAATATACCTTTAATGGACTTTTTATTGATAAAGCTCATTTAGAAGTGTTCTAACCCAAGAAGTCCATGAAGGAATTTTTTGACCCACTTAGTCCCCATGTGTTTATACTTTTATTCCATAAAGTCATTTTTCTTGATTTACATTATTTTCTTAGACCCTTTGTGCCCTTATATTTATTATTGATATTTAATGTTGGGGAATGAGAGAGAAGGGAAAGGACTAAGGCATAGAAAATTTCATACACAAATTAAATAATATTGATGTTATTATCTTATATTATTATATAATGTGAATATATTTTTAATTGACAACACATTAAAAATAATGTGAACATTTTCTCTCATCTGATGTGAATATAATTTTAATTGACAATACATTAAAAATAATGTGAATATTCTCTCTCATTTGATGTGAACAATCACAACACCTTTCCGAAAAATTCTCTCTCATCTAATGTAGTGATGTGAACATTAATAACATGTGAACCTTCTTATTTTTAATTGACAACACATTAAAATAACGTTCATTATATTTTTAATTGACAACACATTATTATTCACAACATGTATTGATATGAACATTCACAACATGTGAACATTCTCTCTCATCTAACATAATGATGTAAACATTCACATTCGTATATTTTAGTATGAATATTCACATCATATAATTAACAACACAATGACAAAAATTCATTTCAAATTAATGTGAATATAATGATGTGAATATTCATTTCAATTACATGATGTGAATATTCACATCATGTAATTGACAATACAATGACAAAAATTCATTTCAAATTAATATGAATATAATGATAGTCAACATCTTGATGTATGGAAACTATCAAAAAATAATGACAATCAACATTAAATATCAACATTAATAGGGGTAGGAGAGATTGAGGGTGTTTTGATTTTCTTACCTCAAATAGGACCTAATGGAATAGTAAAAAATTATGAATTAGATGGAATAAAACTCGTAGAAAGAGAATTTATCAAAAAAAAACTTCCTTCATTAATTATTCGGCCAATAACTTCAGAAGAATAACTAATAAAGGATGGCACTTAACACTAATGGACTGATCAAGGATCACAGTAGCCAGTTTTTGCAGATGCATTGGCATCGCTCTAGCCATTAACAGTAACCTAGGAGCTCAGAAACATTATTGTGGAAGTTGATGCCAAGATCGTTACGAATTTATTGCAGGCAAAAGGTATAACTCACCACAAGTCCAAGTAATATTATTTTGGGCGCACAATGGGGGTGTTTGTTTCAGCTTTTCAGAGCCAACTTATGGCTTTTAGCTTTGAAAAAGTTATTTTGGACTGTTTGGTTAAACTTATTTCAAACAGCTTCTGATTCTAACAGCTTATTTTAACTCAAAAAAGCTGATTCTGAGAAGCTGCTCACCCATTGCTTCTGATTATCAGCTTCTGCTGTGGACATGTTAATTTATTGTTATACTCTTAAATTTTTTTATTTTTTATTTTTTTAAAAATAGAAAAAGACTCAAATGGACTATAGATTATTATTATTATTTTTTATGAGAAATGTAGACAAACAAAAAATAAAAATTAATTGAAAAAGCTATTTCACAGCTTATTTAACAAACACTACTCAGCAACTTAAATTTATAATCCAACAGCTACACCAAACAGATTAACAACTTCTGATTAAAGTCATAATCTATAATCTGTTAAGTTATAATCTATAAGCTGTTTTAACAGCTACACCAAACGGGGCCAATATTAATTAATAGTCCCTGTAATTTAGGGCTTGTATTATTTTAATTCTTGACTTTTTAATTGTGATATATTTAATTCTGAATTTTGAATCTCGTTTTAAATTAAGATAATTGAAGACATTATTGCTCCATTTCAAGGGCAAAGTTGTTAATTTGATAAAATATAAACTAATTTGACAAAAATAAATGTCAAAAAAATATTTTTAAATTTTCAAAAATTATATCTAGTCACCAAAGATAAAGTTATATAAAAATGATAAATTTTTTATTTTTTATTTTTTTACCAAATTAATTTTTAGTATGTGTTTAGATGATGATCATGTAATGGGTGGTTGTTTTTATTAACATTTTTAGATGGTTATCATGTACTACATGGTTGTATTTGTAGTTAGCAGATATTTTTAGATAATTATCATATAATAGATGGTTATTAGATTTTTAATGTATAATCAATATTTTTAATATATGAAATATTTTTAGTTTTAAATTTTTTTGATTTAATGGATTGGTCTAATAATGACATCAAAATTGTCACAATGTTTGACTTTAAAAAAAAAATTAATAACTAATTTAACGAAAATAAATATCAAAAAAATATTTAAAAAAATTATTTCTACCCTCCCAAAAGATAATATTATATAAAAATGAGATGTGTTTTTATTTTTATTTTCACCAAGTTAATTTTTAGTTTCTTAGAAATTTTTTCTAAAAATAGATTCTGAAAACCAAATCAAACAGAACTTTATAACAAAAAAAAATTCAACATTATTCATTAGGTCATAATATTTCAAACAACATATAAGTTAACCAACACAAAATAAACTATATGACATCTTTGCCCTTGAAATAAAGCAATAATATTTTTAATTTTCCTTATTTAGAACAAGATTCAAAATTCATGGTTAAATATATCACAATAGAAAAATCAGAGACCAAAATGACAAAAACCTCAAACTATAGGGACTAATAATATAATTCACCTTATTATTCTTGACTATGGGCTCTTCTTATTAGATAAGTTGAGTTCAAATTCAATCAGAGTTAGCCATTGACATCGAGAGAAAAACAAATATACAGATTTGCTAACCAATATCGACAACAACTTGGCCATAAGACTCCACATCTTTAATTCAAAATCTTATACTTTCAATCAATTGGCATTAGATGTTAGGGAAATTTCATATAATAGACTTATTTAAATTTGAGACATTTACACACAAGTCTTAATTTATGAACTTATACTCTACTTAATTAAGATTTTTTGGACCTACAAATCCAATTAAATTTTTAATAGTTAGAATTGCCATTTAAATAGTGATTGTTCATCATTTATGATTATCTATAATGAAATATGATGATTTGACATTTATTTTGATTTTCAAAACTTTAAAACATTAACTTTCAAAAAAAAAAAAAAATTTATGTGTAAAAAAAAATTCTTAAATTTTTTTTTAAAAATGAATTATTTTCTTATGCAAAATTGAAAATTTTGTGTCTAGAAAGGAGCATGATCATGGTATTGATGTGCCAAAAAAAAAAAAAAAACTTTTAAAAATGAAAAAACTGATAATGTTCTCAGTTTTAAAATTGAAAAAAAAAATGATAATATTTTTGGTTTTATTAGATAATTGAATCAAATCAATAATTACAAGGGTAAAAACATTTAATCTCATATTCTGTTTTTTTTCCCCCTAGTTAGTGAAACAATTATCTGGAATATTACTATGCAAAATTAATAATGTTCTTAGTTTTATAAAAAATAAAAAAAAATAAAATAAAAAATAAAAAAAAAACTGATAATATTCTCAGTTTTAAATAAGACTTATTGATTCAAAAAATTTTAGACAAGACCTGAGTTACCATAATATTTGTAAATAGGCTTTTTAAGCAATTAACTCTTTAAATTTTATGCAATACCCACAAAAAAATAAAAAATAAAAAATAAAATAAAATAAGTGGCCGATTTCGTTGAGTGTTTGGGATTGGTTTTTTTCGTAACTTTTTGTTGAATACTTTTTGGACTTTAGTTAACTTTTTTCTTTTTTTGTATAGTTTTTTTTTCTTTTTTTAAACATTTTTAGATTCTACTAGTTAGAGATGCTCAAAGATCGGTTTTTGACAATTCAGTTTGCGGTTTAGACCTGCCCGTATGTCTGCGGTTTGAAAAAAATTGAACTTGCAACAGCCTACAATGCAAGATGCTGTTTGTGCAGATAGGGTTTGCAGATACGTGAGTGGTTTGTGGATCGGACTTTTTTTTTAAAAAAATTCATTCACTATCTAGTACCCAACAACAAAATTAAAGTAAAATCATTCAAAATCCTAAACTTACTTAAAAGTAATTCTTCATTAACTTTTACATTCATCCAAAAATCAAAATACAATAATAATAACTAGTTAGGAACCAAAATAAATTATTGTCAAACTTCATCCAAACCCATTAAATAGAATGAAATAAAAATATTTGCGAACTCGCAAACTCCATAAAAAATGACAATTATATAATTTATTTAATCTTCAATCTTCATAGAAAATCTCAATACTATTTCTAAGGATTCTTTTCAGGAGAAAAAGAAAAAAAAAATAAAGGTTTTATACCCCTATTTTGTGGTCTAGAAAGCAAAGAAAATAATTTGTGAAACAAACCTTAAAGCTTTGTCCAAATACAACAGAGAACTCAAACACTGATAAGGATTTTGAGATAGAAAAAACCTGCCACCAACTTTATCTTTCCCTTCTATAGAACTTACAAGAAAAATTGACGGTCCAAATTTAAAAATAAAAAAAATGTATAAAGATGCTGGCGGGTAAGTGCAGGTGCGGATAAAACCCACGACCCACCCACAATCCACAAAATATAAAAATCCTAATCCGCATCCAACTCTAACGATTCTGCAAAACTATCCAAATAGGTGCGGACGGTTCGGGTTGGGCAGTTTTCGCGAATCGGATAACCCTATACCTACTACTAGACTAGATGATCAAAACATTTTAAAAATATATATTAACTATTTTACTAAATTTAATTATATACGCCAGAGCCTCTTTCAATTATTGGAAGTCTTCATTGTAATTCTAAAAATTTTATTAACTTTAATAATTGAAGATATAAGTTTTTAAAATATATTTGTAATTATTTTTTTTTTTTTTTTGGCTTTTGCCAGATGTTGCTAGGGCTGGCCCTGAGGCAAGGCAGGCAAAGCCGATGCCTTAAATCCTTGAATTCAATTTAAAAAATAGGACACCTAAATAATTTTTGATCTCAAGTTATATTTGATTCATTGAAATGAAATGAAATAAAATAATTCCATCATAATGTTTATCTTTACATTTGATTTACTGAAAATAATAATAATAATAAATATTATAAATGAAGTTATCATTTCACCATTGTGAGGGAATAATCATTCTATAAAGAGACTAAAAAATAACCATTCCATTCAATTCAATTTCATTTCAGTAAACCAAAACTATATTATAGTATTAGCAGTTCAAAAGTGAAGTTTATGAATTATTTATTTGTTTATTTTAAACAATTGAATTGGTGAATTATGTAGAAGCAGTGGATGGTTGTTTGCCAAATGCATGAATTGTTTTATAGAATATTGTTTGATTATAACAGTTAAAATTATCTATGGAGAAATTTAAAAAAAAAAAAAAATTAAGTTGAAGTTAATTAGATTTTATAATTCAATCTATTACGTTAAAGAAAAGTACGAATAAATTAATAATGTTAACAATAAAAATGTTTAAAATTTATCTTAATAATTATGATTATGTTAATGTCAATAACTATGATTTATATCAACCATAAAAATCATATAAAATTGCTTAGCAAATATAGTTATTGTGCAAATAAATTATAATTGATTAAGTTATTAATGCAATATTTGAAAATTGGGTTTCTCACTTTATATTTCAAGTGATTTCCATGAGGGAAAAATTAGTAATTTTAGTTTTTATTTATATAAGCAAATTTTGTGTAGGTAGAAGCCAAAATAAAAATTAAAAATTATTAATATTTTATCAATATATATTTTTAAAGAGTACGAGTGTCGGCCTCAATTTTTTAAATTCGTCCTAGGCCCAAGAAAGTCAAGGGTAAATCAATTCTCTCATTATAAATTCATGGTTAGCTTATATATGGAGAGAATTTTCAAGACAGCAGTGACGTTCTCTCCTGATATAAAACTCTATCTAGTATTAATATACAATGCATTGACAGTAACATTTACAAGGATATGTCCACTTGGAGCAAATAGTTTCAAAAAATAAAAAAAATAATAATTTTTTTAATTCAAAAATACTATTCGTATATACATTTTTAAGATAAATTACAAATATACTTCATCATATTTGTTTAAAATACATATTATTCTTATAGTTTTAAAAGAGAGAAAATAATGTGAAATGACTATGACCCTCCCCTGAATGCAAAAGCATTTTATATAAGTAATAAAATTGACTGAGGAAGGTAAAAATTGACGAATTGCTCCGAAGCTCCTCAGAAATGACTTTGAATTTGGACGACTGGAAGCCTCCTGCAAAAACCAATCTTTGACATATTTGCCATGCAACGGTCAAATATCATCTAAAGATAGACTTTTTTTTTCTTTTTCATTTTTTTTTTTCCTTTTTTTGAACAGGTTCTAAAGATAGACTTTGATCTTTGTATATTATTTTTTTTAAAAAAAATTACAAATGCACTCCCTAAAGTTTACATACAATACGAATTGTCCCTCTAGTTTGAAAAATTACACATATCCCTTGTCAAATTTTTTTATTTATCAGTATTAATTTAAAAAATAAAATTCTTAACCGTTGTCCTATATAATAATAAAATTATCTAAATTATTAGTTGAAATAAAATTTTAACATCATTAAAAACTATTAATTAATTTAATATTTTATTGATAAAATAGATTATTGAAATTAAAAATTTCAGGAGCGGGATGTAATTTTCAGAACTATAAAACGCAATTTGTATTTTAAACAAACTTCAAGGAGTGTGTTTGTAATTTACCCTTATTTTTTTAGGATGGATGCACAGAACCCATAGACGAAAGATCTTAAACTGGATGGATAATGAGGACAACACTGTGCTGCATATTGCAGCATTCACTTCACAACCTTTAGCATGCTATGTATCCATTCTTCGGTTTTCATCATTGTTCTAGGGACGAAATTGGTCATTTAGTGTAAATAACTATACTTTTGGAATCAAAATTTTTTTCTAAAAAAGGCTTTTTTTTTTTTTAAGGTAACCATTTAGCGACGATCCTCCTGACAATAAAAATTAGTTTCCAAATATTTTTTGATTTTCACTTTTAAAAATAAAAATATCTTATCCCTAAAATTCTATCTATTTTAGTGAATGGTTTAATCTCAACCAAATTTTTTTTTTTAGATATATTGAATGATTATTAGTTAGGGAATACAAATGCGTTGTACTCCAAGATTATTAAATAATTTCCCCTGGTTTAGGTAGATTGTGAAGTTAATACTTGACCAAAACTACAAGCAGAGAATTTCAAGGGCTTCACGGCTCTAAATCTCACGAGACCATTTGATAGTGAAGAAATTCGTGATATTTTCCTCAACGCAAAAGTTTCACGTGGTTCATCACTTGCTAATAATGTATATAGCCTGGCTGATGTTTTAGAATCAGGTCATGGTTTTTTTGAAGTTATATGCGGGTGGATTTTTAGAGTGCTAAGTGGTTTGTCATTGGAGAATCCATTTCTCAGTTTGGTACTACTATTAGTGGGTGTTTTGGAAGTAATATACGGATGGATTGTTAGAGTTGGACAAAGTCTGCAATCCGCAGCTTCCAAACGCCCACTCCGACTATGTGTACCAATAGTAAGCTTCCTGTTCCTATTCGTGACGCCATCATCACGTCCTTGATGGCCGCTTTCCAAACAAGTCTTTGCCCTCCAAGCGGAGTTGTTGATATTGATAACAATCATAATCCTCCCATTAATAACGCCACCACAATGTCCACAACGACGGGCACTTTCCAAACTGGACTTAACCCTCCAGGTCTAGGCAGAGTCGTTGATCACAATCATAATCCTCTTACTTCCAACATCACCGCTGCTTACAACACCTCTAATGGAGAAGCCATTGTATACTCTATTATCTTAATTGCCACGATTATAATTGTCGTATCAATTCCTTCAGGTCCTGTGTCCGAGGTTTTCATAATCTGTTTGATGATCAGCTGCTGTTTATTATTTGACTATGAAAATCCTATGTGATTCGTGATTAGATCAAGATTAAAATATTCCAAAACACTCAATCTAAAATCATCAAGCACTTACGTGAGTGATTTTAGTTTGTTTGTTTTTAGGAATAAACAATAAATCGACACAAACGATTTTTTACGTGGAAAAACCACAATTGAAGAACCTTCAATTGTAATCAAAAATCACGGGCGAACCGCCACTAATCAATCCACTACTGAAGAACTAAAAGATTACAAAGATACCATACAAATTACCCAACCCAGTCAATTTGTCTCTGAATCTTCTGTAACTCTTTCACCACGCCTTCGTCATGGAACTGATCCTGAAGTTGATTCCATACCACAACTTCACTTGTCGAATTAACGACTACGTAAAGAATCAAACACCTTTTGAAACTTTACGTGTTGACCTTCGGATTCCACCGAAGAGAACTCTCTTGAATATGTAGTATCAAACTCTTTGATGTATGAATCTCAACTCATAAGTTTAGAACTCTCTCAAGAACATCAAAGAAAACTCACAAAAACTCAGAAGAAAACTTCAAACAAAACCCTAGAACTCTTAGGTAAGATCTAGAAAAAGTTAGATTAGTTTTAGGAGAAAACCATCTACTTATAGAAAACCAAAAAGAATCCCAGTTTTGAAAGAAACCTATCACTTGAAGAAATCCGGATTCTGAAGTTCGCGATCTCCGCTCGAGCGCTCCACAGTCCGCTCGAGCGGCCTGAACAAAATATGTGCGTAATTAAGCTGAGATGCGCTCGAGCGCTGAACATTCCGCTCGAGCGTGAATTCACACCCTTCAGTACTTCTGCAGCCCTGTCAAAATACTGAGTTCCTCCAATCTCCGCTCGAGCGCACATGACCCCGCTCGAGCGGGAAGAACAAAAACACAAAAAAACTTACAATTTTAACAACACAAAGTTTTGTCTCCGGATTTGACAATAAAGGGACCTAACAATCTCCCCCTTTGTCAATTCCCGGACAAAACCTTCGAAACATTGTTCCGTAAACACACGCACTAAACAAGTAACACACGCACTAAACAAGTCTAAGAACAAAAGAAAAAACCAGTCTCTCAAAACTCAATAAACCACACAACTTGATCAAGAACACAGCCATGGAACTTCGACATTCATGTTCAACACATCCCTTCAACTTTGCACCTATGAAATATCATTCAACATACCAAACAAAACTGTGGAAGAATATAAAATGAAATAGATAAAACATAATATCCACAAAAAATATGAACCAAAAACCAAAATTAAGAAATGTACCACTAATGAAACCAAAACATGTCCAATGGTCCAAAAGATACCAAAACTGCTGTGTGTTGAAACCAAAACATGTCCAATGGTCCAAAAGATACCAAAACTGCTGTGTGTTGATCAAAAACTCCAAATGTCCACATGTAACCAAAAAAAAACTCTGTCCAAATGTGCCAAAAGCCAAAAAACTCTCCCCCTTTTTGTCTGGGAAGCACAAATCAGGCATCAGAAGGCGGAGGCAGCTGAGACTGAAGTAGATGAACGAGATGAGTGAGGGTCTGCTCTATCTGGCCAAGACGACCATCAAACGCATCGAAGCGTGCATCTAGAAAATCCAAGCGTCTGGTCACGGTCTCTGCAAACTGCTGAAACTGAACAGAAAGATCCGGAGGTGGAACAGGATCCTCATCACCATCTCCTGCTGCAGCGGCATCAAACTCGGCCTCCTCAGCAAGACCAGCAGCAACCCCTGCAGAAGGTCCAACCCTGGACGACTCCCCCCTAATATGAGCTCGACTTTGAGACACAGTTTTCTTGGTAAAAGGACGAGAAGGGAAAGCAAACTCATCATCTTCTAAAACAGGAGCCCCAAGGTCAGACAAAAGTCGGTTGATCAGGCAACCGTAGGGAAGGCCAAGCTGCTTATGCCCATGAGCACCAATCATCTTTTTGATAATTAGAGAAGCGAGATCAATAGACCGGTGTCGAGCAATACAAGATAAAATGAATCCTTGGTCTTGTTTGACCTCGGATGAATGGGTGGTCACAATTATGTTGGCACAGACAATCAGATTAAGCAGTCTGAACTCCGGAAGAAGTTCAAACTGTTTAATCAAACCACCTTTAGGCCAATGGCGAGCAACGCCACACAACTCCTTTGCCACATCATCAAAATTACATGTAGGGCGATCGGGAACAGGGAAAAGGTAGTACTCTGGAAAGACCAGCTCAATTTTAAGGAGTTGACGAATTAAGGTAGGGGTGACTGAAATGGCTTTAGACCTAACCCATGTGGTAAAAGATGGCTCATAATCATGAATTCCCTCCATATTACAATAGAACTCTCGAACCCAATCGAGATTCTGACGCCCAGAAAAAGACAAAACAAGGTCACCACCTAGAGGGTCAAACAACGGACGAATGTGAATTGACTCAAAAGTATCAGCCTGGACATTCCTCTCTAAATGAACTGTACGGGATGCAAAAGACTTATAGAAAGACTTGGACTGTTTAACAGATTGAAACCGAACAGAATCAAAGGTAGGACGAGACACGGTGGCCTTACGGCGTTTAGGGGCAGAGGCAGACATGACTGAGTGAGACACTACAACAACCAAAACCCCAAACAATACCAAAAAAACAAACCAAAATCAACAAACCATTAGTAACAAGTGAAACAGGAGAATGACCAATCTAAAATTAAAGATGACAACCAGTTCTCAACATACAACCAACAAACTCAATGCATAACAATGATGACAAGAAACAGGGCAAGCATAAACAATGAATGACTTGGTAGGGATGAAATGCATAACCCCAAGACAACCAGGATGAACAAGATGCATGATATGAGTGGTAAATATGATGAAATGCCAATGAGAGACCAAAGCAAGACAACCTAGACCCAAACAGACAAACCCCCAATCAAGCATAGTGAACTCAAACCCAAATACAAACATGAAAATAGATATAAAAATGGACAAAGTAAAACCCTATTTCTAATGACACGCATAACACAAAAAAAAACATGAAGATGACCAAATTAAAACACAATATGAAACAGTGAGAGTGTGTGCGTGAAGAATCCACAAAACCTAGACCCAAAATCAACAAAGACACAAAAACCATCTCCCAATATAGCCGAAAATACAGACAAAATAAGAAAGAAGAGAAGAAAAAGCTTACCAAAAGTCAAATCGACGAGGAAGAGGAGAGAAGAGAACGAAATCGAGTCCAATGTAGCCACAAACCAAATCCCTAGATCGAGAGAATGAAAAGAGGGAAAAAAATGGCTTGAAGAGTCGAGAGAGGGAGTTAAATATGAAATTGGTCCGCTCGAGCGTACTGAGTACCGCTCGAGCGTACAACAATGCAAGCTGACTCCCGCTCGAGCGCTAAAAGATAAGCTCGAGCGCTAAAAACCATCTCTCAAAACTGCCAAACCAAGAACAAACTGCTGAAAGTGTGAAAAATAAGCTCGAGCGTAGAACAGTCCGCTCGAGCGGACAATCTTTTTTTTTTTTTTTTTAAATTAAAATAAAAAAACACCTAGGAAGTCCTGTAACAAGCAAGATGACCAGGTGTCAGACTATTCCCTGAGGACAAGAGAATCCATCAGTCATGAGTCCTGAAAATTTGAGAAAAGAGATGAAACACCAGATCATGAATAAAACAGATAGTATTAAATCAAAGCCACAAGCATCATGAGAATGCATAACTCAAAAACACACATGAGAGCTCATATAAATGATGTGTGTGTGTGCAATCCTTGAGAGCCACAAAGCTAGAGTTAATCCTTGTAGTGATCTGATGGCTGGACCTCCAACAAGAGTAACTGACCATCACAGAAAAAAGTCAAACCACTAGGAATCACGGGGTATTTGTTGAGTAAATGCGGAAGCTCCCCTCAGACAATGATCCTTTTTTTTTTTTTTTTTTTTAAACTTTGCTTTCTTGTGGGCACTCACTGGTGGCATACACGCTCAAGAGTATGGAGACCAAACCAGAGAAGAATGAAATCAAAATGATGGCCTGGTTGGTGCCTCTGAGGTAGCCTTTTCCTAATGCCCAGAAATCATGTACTGAGGGAGAAACCATGGAAGTGAAATAAGATGGTAGATGGTTAAGAGACTTAACATCACCCATGATATACCAGTATAGGTCAATTCCTCTGAAAGAGTACAAGAAACACTGTCAGTGGTCCATAGAGAACTTTGATCACTTGTGCGGAAACCCCTGCAACAGTTTATCTCAAGGATGTGTACAGAATGAGATCATGAAGTAAATGAGTATAGGCAGTTAGAATGAGCTATGAACAAAGATGAATAAGAGCTTGTATGCAACATGAGCAGTGTTCATATAAAATTTGATGCAAAGATATCAGAACTCAATCATAATGAGATTATCACATCCAAGAACAGTAAGTCAACCACTCACATTCACCTCACATGAAAAATAGGAAACAACCTAGTTACTGAGACATTACACCCAGGGTCTTTCTAAGAAACTCAAATCGAAGAAGATCAAGGGGTTTTGTAAAAATATCAGCTTTTTGATGCTCAGTAGAAACATGTTCCAAAACAACAAGGCCTTCATCCACTAACTCTCGAATAAAATGATGACGGATGTCAATGTGTTTGGTACGAGAGTGTTGGACAGGATTTTTAGAAATGTTTATGGCACTTGTGTTATCACAAAAAAGAGTGAGAGTGTTCTGTTCTATTCCATAATCATGAAGCATTTGCTTCATCCACAACATTTGGGCACAACAACTCCCTGCAGCAATGTACTCAGCCTCAGCAGTAGACAGAGAGATGGCATCTTGCTTTTTACTATGCCAAGAAACCAGATTATTCCCAAGGTAAAAACACCCCCCGGATGTACTTTTCCTATCGTTAGCACGCCCTGCCCAGTCGGCATCAAAAAAACCAGTAATTTCGGCTATAGTGTCAGTGGAAAACCAAACCCCATACCCCAAGGTCCCATTTACATACTTGATGATGCGTTTTACCGCAAGAAGGTGAGACTCTTTAGGACTGGCTTGGTAACGAGCACAAACACCGACACTGAAGGAAATATCAGGACGACTGGTTGTGAGATACAAAAGACTCCCTATCATACTCCTTGATTTTGTGGTTCAGTATCCAAGATTGGAAACTCACCATTGTCATCCTCATTTGTTGCTGAAATAGGTGAACCTGTGTCATCTATAACCACATTGATAGATTCCATTAATGATGAAGTTCGCAGGTTATAGACTCAAAAAGCCCTACTGTTGGTTGAATACCCTAGAAAAATACCTTCATCACTTCGGGAGTCAAATTTGCCCAAGGGCTCTCTATCTTTGAAGATGTAACACTTACTCCCAAATGTTTTGAAGTATTTTACATTAGGTTTCAAACCCTTCCACAATTCATAAGGAGTTTGTAAAGTGCCGGGCCTTAAATACACACGATTTATGACATAAACAGCAGTATTTAAGGCTTCGGCCCAAAACTTTGGAGGAAGACTCTTACTAAGGAGCATGACCCTAGCCATTTCTTGAACAACTCTGTTCTTCCTCTCAACCACTCCATTTTGTTGTGGAGTAATAGGTGCAGAAAACTCATGCTTAATTCCATGCATATCACAAAAATCCGAAAACGAACTATTTTCAAATTCACGACCATGATCAGTTCGGATTCTTATGATACGCCCAATGGAAACACCCTGTTCATTTTGGATTTTAAGGACTAAAGCTTGGAAAGCATCAAACGTATCAGATTTTTCCCTTAAAAAATTTACCCATGAGAATCGAGTAAAATCATCAACAGTTAAAAAAATGTATCTTTTACCTCCAATGCTTTCAGTGCGAGTAGGACCCATTAAATCCATGTGAACTAATTCAAGAGGACGTTTGGTTGTAAAGCTGTTCACTTTTTTATACGGAGCACGGGTTTGCTTGCCAAGCTGACATGGTCCACACATGGCTCAAATTCTTTCCTAGTTTAGGTACTCCTCTCACAAGTTCTTTGTTGGCTATCTTAGTTAAGTCTTTGAAATTCATGTGACCTAATCTTTGATGCCACAAATCAATGTTACTTATGATGGCAGAATGACAAGTGAGATCATTAGTAGTAAGAATCCCATAGCAGTTATCAGATGTGCGAACCCCATGTAAGACAGTATTTCCCTTTTTATCCAAAGTTTCACATTTATCTTTTGAAAACAATACTTCATGATGAGAATCACACATTTGACTAATGCTCAAAAGATTAGCTTTAAGGCCATCAACAAGTAAGGCATTATCTAACTTGGGAAGTCCAGCAACACTTATAGAGCCCTTACCAATGACTCTAGAAGTGCCGCCATCTCCAAAGGTAACAATTCCTCCTTCATATTTTTCAAGGGAGGTGAAGTAGGATTTGTTACCGGACATATAACGAGAGCACCCACTATCAAGATACCACATGTGTGAGTCACGTGCTTTTAGAGTAGTGTGAGCAACAAAACAAGTCAAATCATCTTTTCTAAGCCAAATCTTTTTAGTCTTAGTGTTCCGTCTAGACATGTAAGGTTGTCTCCTAACCCAAAAATTATTAGAATTTCTACCCTTTTGAGACACCTTACCAAACAGATCAAAACAGTAAGGACGAATGTGGCCATACCTACCACAGTGATGACAAATAAAAACAGGTTTTACCTCCCTTTTGTTGATCTTTCCTGCTTTTGATTGATGAAGAGAAGATTCATCCTGGTCTACCTTCAATTTGCCCTTTGCTTGAGTCTTCAAGTTATGTGAGGTAGAGGGCTGTCCTTTGTGAGCTGTTGCACCATAGCCTAGCCCTCTTTTTGTCAGAACCCATTTGTTGAGATCCGAGTATGTCTTCTAGAGATCTGGAACCTTTGTTCCACATGGCAATTGTTGCTCTAGCAATACGGAGTTCTTCATCTTTCTGACTGACTTTCTCTTCCAATGCAGCTTGTGACAACTCAAGACTTTCAAGCTTTTCTTCATATGTGGAATACACCTTCAGAAGTTCATTCCTTTCAGTTTCACAGGATAGAAGTTTTCCACATAAGTCTTGCCTGTCACTTGAGATCTTGATGACATTCTGTTTTGCTGTCAAGGAGTTCTCCTTTGAGCCGGACATTCTCACTCTTACATGTTTTGAGCTTGAGAGAGAGTTTGTCGTTGATTTTGGACAAATTCAGAGATTCCTCGTACAGCTTTTCGTAAGCCTGTTGTAGTTCATCGCCATTGATCTCATCAATGTCTTCGGATGTTTCATCATCCTTTTTTTGCTCTTCATTCTCCTTGACCTCATTCAATCTTGCAACCAAGGCAGACAAGTTGCTTGATAGAGGTGGGGGTGGATCTCCTCTTTCATGGAATTGGCTCAGAATTTCCCATGCATCTTTAGCCTTTGTGCAGTGAACAACCCGTTGCTGTTCTTCATTAGAAATTACTCCACGAATAATGATCAGGGCTCTCTGATTGCCCGGATTATCTGCACTTTCTGTATCTTCTTCAATGGTTTGCCAACCTTCTGGTTCAAAAGCTCTTAGAAAAGCCCTCATTTTGATTTTCCAATACAGGTAGTTAGTCCCATCAAAGGTGGGAGCATGATGCAAGTTTTGACCACGAGCTGATTCCGAAGGCTTTGGAAGAGGTTGAGAAACTGTGGCCCAAAATGCCATGAAGGCACTATCCCCGTCTTCACCAGATTCAGGTTCTTTGGGTTCTTGCTCCGACCCGCTTTCATCATCCCAAGTTACAGTGTAGACTTTTTTCCGATTCTTTTTCGAAGGGCATTCAAGGGACATATGACCAAAACCTTGACATTCATAGCACTTGACCCCTGGCCCCCTTACAATCTTCTTTTCAGTAGTTTGAGCAAATTTTGGTGGAAAAGTTTTGGGTTTATCATTAATCTTATCTTTTGAAATCGGGGCTCTGAAATTAGGCTTCTTTTTCAAAAAAATTTTAAACTGTTTTGTGAGCATAGCCGTCATCTCAGACTCTAAATCAAATTCATTCTCCGGAGGTTTTACAGACTCATGAGCACTAGTGAAAGCCACACTTTCTTTTTGCTTTTTCTTTGAAATTTGGTGGGCTTCATAAGTCTGCAAATTTCCAACCAATTGATCGAGCTTGAGGGTATCAACATTCTGAGCCTCCTCAATGGCTGTCACCTTTGATTGGAACCTCTTGGGAAGGGGACCTCAAAATTTTTTCCAACAACTTTAGCTTCCGGGATTTTTTCACCGAGAGTGAAACAGGAATTCACGATATCACTGAGTTTTGCATAGAAATCATCAAACGTCTCATCGTCGCGCATAAAAAGGGTTTCAAAGGCGGATGTGAGACGTTGAAGTTTTGACCTTTTGACAGAGGTAGTACCTTTGTGAATCGTTTCAAGAATATCCCACGCCTCTTTTGCTATTTCACACGTGCAAATTCGACGGAATTCTTCAGGTGTGACAGAGCAGAAGAGGGAGTTGAGAGCCTTGCTGTTCCAACTCGAGTTCTGGTAATCAGTTGTGTCCCATTTATCAAGGGGTTTAGGAATATTAATGCCATCAATGGTGACAATAGGTTCACTCCACCCAAAGACTACGCAGTGCCAAACTTTCTCATCGATGGATTTTAAAAATGCTCTCATACGAGCTTTCCAATAAGAATAGTTTTGTACCGTCAAGTAAAGGGGGTCTATGAGTCGAGTTACCTTCACGAATAGAATCCATAATACTAGTCACACAAAATCACACTCCTATAGTTTTGATAAAAACAAAAGTTTTTGATAAAACAAAGAGTGACCCGCTCTGATACCAATTGAAAATCCTATGTGATTCGTGATTAGATCAAGATTAAAATATTCCAAATCCCAAAAATTCCAAAACACTCAATCTAAAATCATCAAGCACTTACGTGAGTGATTTTAGTTTGTTTGTTTTTAGGAATAAACAATAAATCGACACAAACGATTTTTTACGTGGAAAAACCACAATTGAAGAACCTTCAATTGTAATCAAAAACCACGGGCGAACTGCCACTAATCAATCCACTACTGAAGAACTAAAAGATTACAAAGATACCATACAAATTACCCAACCCAGTCAATTTGTCTCTGAATCTTCTGTAACTCTTTCACCACGCCTTCGTCACGGAACTGATCCTGAAGTTGATTCCACACCACAACTTCACTTGTCGAATTAACGACTACGTAAAGAATCAAACACCTTTTGAAACTTTACGTGTTGACCTTCGGATTCCACCGAAGAGAACTCTCTTGAATATGTAGTATCAAACTCTTTGATGTATGAATCTCAACTCATAAGTTTAGAACTCTCTCAAGAACATCAAAGAAAACTCACAAAAACTCAGAAGAAAACTTCAAACAAAACCCTAGAACTCTTAGGTAAGATCTAGAAAAAGTTAGATTAGTTTTAGGAGAAAACCATCTACTTATAGAAAACCAAAAAGAATCCCAGTTCTGAAAGAAACCTATCACTTGAAGAAATCCGGATTCTGAAGTTCGCGATCTCCGCTCGAGCGCTCCACAGTCCGCTCGAGCGGCCTGAACAAAATATGTGCATGATTAAGCTGAGATGCGCTCGAGCGTTGAACATTCCGCTCGAGCGTGAATTCACACCCTTCAGTACTTCTGCAGCCCTGTCAAAATACTGAGTTCCTCCAATCTCCGCTCGAGCGCACATGACCCCGCTCGAGCGGGAAGAACAAAAACACAAAAAAAACTTACAATTTTAACAACACAAAGTTTTGTCTCCGGATTTGACAATAAAGGGACCTAACAGACTACATATCACCATCATTGTCACCCAGTAACATTTTTGACTATCTACCCTTTTGTGCACTTTTGGCTTGTGTCGGTAGTTTTCTTTTTCAGTTGCTTCTGGAATAATAGCATACACCGTTTCTTGTCAGACCGTAAGAAGAAACACTTTCAGATGCTGCAACGTTTGTTTGATGAATTAAAAAAAATAAAATAAAATAAATCATTGTATTGGGTGAGCCAAAAAACATACACAGAAGTGGTGGTGCATAGATTCTTCAAAAAGATATCATCTCTGATCATAAGTTGTCTGCAAATTACCACATGTCTTTTATCAATTCAGCTCTCAATTTGTGCTTCACCAGAAAGCTGTTTATATGGTATTTTGTAAAAAAGGGATAGATAACATCATGGAATATGAAGGTGTGAATTTATCAATTCAGCTCTAAAATTTGGAATGTGATTCCAATGGCAGTCCTTTGGTCTGTGTGGAAATTGAGAAACAATTGAATTTTCAATGGATACCAGGTGGATTTGAGTGTTTTGTGCAAACTTGTTAAGGTTAGAATTTCTCTTTGGATTAAATTTCATTATCTAGAGATTTTCTTCTTGCTGGATGATTTAATTATGAAGTTTCAGCATATTAGATTCTGTATTGGATGAAGGTGTGATTGGGGTCATGGCTTGATAAGGATGAATTGCAATGACTGAGGAAGATGAGTGCTTCAGTGGATGGTTGTTTTGCTGCAGCTATTTTGTGTTGTCTGTCTGGTTCAGAGGCAAGGCATGATCTTGGGGAAGTTCATGTGTCCTTCGGTGTTCTTTTTCCCCTGTTTTTTTTCCTCTGTTTTTATACTGTTTGCTGTGGTTTTGTTTTTATCCTTTGGTTGGTCTCTCACCAACATGTCAGTGTGGAGCTAGAGCTTTCCAACAATGCTATATACGCTAAATATCACCCTTAATGCCTTCTAATGATATGGCATTAAGGTTAGACTCCACATGATGAAATATTTGACAAATCAAAATTTGACACTTATTAAAACATCATTACGGATGGTTTTTTAGGGGTGATAAATTAAGTGTCTCAAACATTTTTCATAAACAAATTAGCAGATTTTGATTTTTTTAAACATATGGCCCAATGACAAGTTGCCACCTACATGGGGCAGTAGGCTTTCCTATAACCCATACAGCAGGAAATTTTTCTTCTTTTCGCTTGTAGATCCAACTTTACTTTTCAACCTGTGAATAAACTTCCAAATTCTTGCTCAAAAGGACAGCAGTATGTAACTGGGGGATGAAGGAAGCAAGTTGAGAGCAAATTCCATTTCAGTGCTTCTTGGAATTGAAGTTTTCATTAGAGGACTTTGTTATTTGTCCCAATAAATTCGTAATGAATGATCTTATTACCTCATAAGGAGCAAATAGTTAATAACTAAAATAGAATAGAATGATCTACCGAGGTAGATAATCTTCTGTAGTGTTTCTTACTTTCTGCAAAAGTCTTACCAATAAACTGACTCTGACTCAATGAAAACGATCATTCACTAACTCCTTTCTTAATTACTTGAGGTTAAAATTAATTAAGCAGAAGCTTTGAATCACTGGTGCACGTAGTTGTACACTGTGATTTTTATTCATTTAACAGTTGAACTAATTAGAGACATTCAAAAATTCAAGGAAAAAATTAACCAAATTGAAATTACATGTAATAAATTCACATAAAAGGTAAAGTACAGGACCATTGGTATAATTTTCTTTTCTTTCCATCAAGTTACAGAATTCTAATGGTAATGAATTTATACAAACAAAACTACATTTAACATGCAAAATGAGAATTCATACATAACATAAGATTCACAATTAATTGGAGGAGAATGTAAAAGAAGAAAATAGATCACGTAGCAATAAACCACGAACTATAATGTTATTATATCATATAGTAATATTTAAAACTTTATACACATAGAAATACCCCTTCTTTACAATAACAAACCTAGCAGCTCCATTATTGATACACCCTGCCACAAGGATGTTCCTTAATTATTGATGTTGCTAGGGTTCATATTGTTTCTAAAAACAACTTCCAACAAGAGCTGCTATATCGTTCTACCATTTGATCATTGATCTTAGGCCAGCAAGCCGTGGGGCGTGACAACTGTCCCTTTCACTCTAAATTCGCCATTTGTCACCTGTGATCCTTTACGCTTCTTGAAATGAATCCAAGCTTCCATGGCAAGAGGGATGATAAAACATGGCTGATGCAAAAAAAAAAAAAAAAAAAAAAAAAAAAAAAAAAAAAAAAAAAGATGTTTAGAATTGCAAGCAACTTTTCATTAGGGGTTATAAGAGCTAATGCAAGCAAGTATGCCGTTGAAAATGCTGCTACCGCTCCAAGGAACAACCAGCGCAAAGGAGAGCCCTTAATGAGGACACAGATTATGAGCAAAGAAGCAAAGAACCCATACAAATTAAAGAACATGAAAAATACAGATATAGTCGATGCAGCCATTATTGCGGTTCCAGCTTTTGTATTCTATTGTTGTGGTAGTGTTGAAACCTAACTTGTAATTGTAATCATATTGCCAGACACCACCAGGAGGGTACATTCCAATTAAAAAGCATGTTATTGCAATCAAAATGGTTGCAATAATCATAATGTTGTCAGAGTTGATTGGAGGGGGATGGCCTTTTAGTTCGAAGGTTTTCGACGGTGTTGTTGCAACAGTGGATAGTGGTGGGGTGATTATTTGTCCAGCAGTCACTGTGCCTGCTTGACGAAGGATAGTTTTCAATTTCTTTGTCTTCTTTCTCTCTTCAAAGCTGGAATAAGATGTCGAGAGCGGTCTGATTATTTCCATTGACAGCATTGACATCCAACTAAGTTCCGGGTGCTGGATTCTTGCTAAGTAATATCTTAGTTATCTGTAAATATGGAAATCATTTTTGGTAAGAAAATCATGCAGAAATTGAGTCAATTACTAAATCCAAAATAGCCATCAATGTCTTTTAAGTCAAGGTGGAACAGAGGAAGTAGTTTTATGCTTTTTTTCTTTCAGTCCAAGACATTTCTAGAAAGGATTTTCAGTATTTTCTGGCATTTCGTATAACAAAAAATGAAAGTTAATGGAAAACTTTTTTTGTGATCAACCAAAAACAAATTTCTTTTGACAGAAAATGTTTTTCCTTTAAAAAAATGGAAAACGTTTTCCCAATTAATCTAAATGTACCACACTATAACTTTAGGCAGTTCAGGCTCAATCTAAGTACTGTTTGATTGCTTTCCTTCACCAAGATGATGCATTGGCAGTTTTAATTCTATACCAAACTATAATCAATATTGGTCAATTCATAGAACTTGGATTAAAATTAGTAGGCAAGACCACAAAATATTAGTAGGTCATTTCCAAGTTGTAACAAAGCAGGGCAATTAATTAAGCAAAACCAAATGCCCCGTTCTAATTTTTTTAAAAAAAAAAAAATCAACTTAAAGTTAAAGAACTTTTAGCAATGTAAATTTTCCAATTCTTGGATAATCTCCTTGCTCTGTATGTGCTAAAGAAGAAACTTCTCAAATTATCTTCAAATATGTCATATTTGAGACAAAAAATACTCCATTAAATTTTCTTGGATGAGCGAGTCAAAAGAAAAAACTATCAAACAGTAAGAAAATCTAAAACCGGAGGGGCATGATGGGGTATGATGATTTACCTCATATTGCTTAGTGGATGTTACAAGGTGCAGAAAAGTGTTGCCCTTCTTTGTCCTTCCAGTTCAACACCTCTTCCCTCTTGATTTTCTTGAGCTTGTAGACACCCCATTTTTTACCGTCCTCAACACTTGGATGTTCTTGCTGGTACATCCAGTGATGAGTTTTGATTGCTCGTCGAGTGCTCAAAATCCAAGGCAGAACGCCACAGGTTTGAGTTTTCCAAACCCTGCATCCAATCTATCTCATTTTTGGACCATGTGTAGGTCCTTTTAGCATATTGTTTTTCACGGCCTGCCGGCCATCCTTGGGCACTGCCGGCCATGGCTCTTGGCCTGCTGGCCATTGATGTGCCTTGCTGGCCATCAATGAGCCCCTGCTAGCCATCACTAATGGCCGGTCGGCCACCAGTGTATCAGTTGATATTTTCTGATATTTTGTGCCAGCTGTTTGCACAGGTTGAACCATCTGCTAGCACGTGGATGGTTGGATCTCTTTGAGGAGATTTTGCATCTTTTATATATAGAGGACCCCTCTTGCATGTGCAAGGGTTAGAAATTTTGAAGACAAAAAATTTCTCTCCCTCTCTCTCTCTCTAGAATCCTCTCTCTCTTGATATTTTATGCCTTAAAGCCTAAATTCTCTACACTCTTGCATGTCAGCCCTTGATCACCATTGTGTTGAGGTTGCTTAAAGCCCTATTTGAGCTCTAGAAGAGGATATTAGCTTGGTTTGACTTGCCTTTGTTGCCTAAATAGCATCTTGTCTTCAAGAGGTAGAACACTTGTATTTTAAGCCTAATTACTTGTTTGGCCATCTTTGCGTGCTGTTTTCAGGCTGGTTTTGACCTCTGAAATCTCTGTTTTTATGGATTAAAATGGTAATTTGAAGTTTGTTTTGAGTTAGGGGTGGTCCATCCTTCTTGTGGCTTGTTTGCTAAGTTGTTGTGCCATCTTTCAAGGTTGTTTAAATCAAACTTTTTGGCCTTTCTAACCACTAAATTCCAGGCGATTTTCAGTGGTAAAAGCATTGTTTTGAGGTCCAAAATGAAATTGCTTGATTGGTGGTTTTGGATCCAAGAGTGCCACTCCTTTGATGTTTTGATATGACAATGAGGGGCACAGTACAAACATACCCCTGGAAAACCCTTCATTTTCCTCTATTTGTGCTCTGTTGCAGTGTGGTGACTCAAAGCACCAGTGGCCGGCAGTGCTTCATCCTTGGCCGGCATGGTACATCTTTGGCTGGCAAAGGGCCGGCAGCAAACCATTCATGGCCAGCAGGCCATTGGTGCAATGCTCAGCATTGATTTGATAAGTTGGAGCAGAAAAGTTCATGGAGTGTGGTCAACCCTGTAAACAGAGCCTCTCAAGAGCAAACCGGAGAGCTTTTCGGGGTGAAAACCGAATGCATGCATCCTCCATTTCCTAAAATAGAGCTATGGCAATGTAGTTTAGTTAATGCCTATTTGATTCAATTAATTAGTTTGCTAATTAGTTAAGTGTTGTAATAATTAAAGTAGCTTAGTTTAGCTATTTTTTTTATTTGATTTGTAATAATTAGTCTAATTAGTTTAATTAGATTAGTTAGCCTAGCTTAGCTTAGTGTAGCTTAGCTTATTTATTTGGACCCTCCTTCGTGAGGGCGCAATGTTGTAATAAGTGTGCGTGCGTGTGTGCATGTCTTCCAACCCCGCGTCTTTCTCCCTTTTACTTAACAGCTTTCGATGGTTAGTTTTGGGTCATTTTCAATTAGCATACCTTATGCTCGCATGTTTGCATTCATTCATTTGTCTTGCATGCACTGAGGCTCGGCGCATCATTCAAACTGTATTGCAAATTCAATACTTATTTGAATACATGTTTCAAAGCATGTTATCAAATTGAATCAATCATATGCCATATTAGTAGCCGAGCCTATTAATTGCATTATTGCATGTGTTGCATTAGGCATCTTGTATAGTTAGGATCATGCATTCTTTCTAACTAGTTTTTGTTTTGGTTTGGAGTACTCAGTAAGCTTTTACGCTTTAGCATGCTTGCATAAGTGTAATTGCCATATTGCTATGTTTCGCATGCTTGCCATGAGGCTATTTGCTTAAATGATTAACTATATGAATGCCTGTGGATAAAGGCTTTGTTATTTGAATTGGAACAATTCAATAAATGTGAGTTTTAAACCCACTTTGCGAAATGGCAAAATCATGTTTGATGGCAAATCCGCATTTCGAAGCCCATTTGAGGGTGGCAAATTCAAAC